>CM040241.1:270664114-270712462 GCA_022545495.1 Chrysanthemum lavandulifolium
TGGATCTATAATGCAAACAAGGAAATTAAAACTAAGTATGCAAATTATAACTAAAACGCAAAACGTAATTATGAAAGCGTGAATTAAATGCAAACTAATATATTTTAAGCCATAAAAATGAACTACTATTTTCTCTGACTAAAATGATATTTTAAAATTATTCGAAATTTAAAACTATTTTTTTTTTGGTTTTCTTGATTTATTTTGAAATAAAACTAATTTAAGACATTTAAAATAGACTTGAAATACTAAAATTAGGAAAACAAGCTAGAAAATTACAAAACTATTTTTCAAATATCTTAAATAAGCGAAAAGAATTTTCGAGGCGGAATCACATTTTTTTGACTTTTCTCTATTTATTATGAATTTAATACTATTTAAAACTAATTAAAATTCTAGAAAATACTAATTAAGCTAAGAAAATTCTGGAAAAATACTTTTTATGATTTTTTTTATTTTTCTAAAACTTAGAGAATTGAAATTTTATTTATTAGACCTTTTTCTGAATTATTTGCAATAAAAGCTAATTAAAAAGCCTTAAAATTGAAATTAAATGTAGAAAAATAGCAAATGAAAAGGGAAAAATATGAAAACTTCCAAAAAACTATAAAATAAAACTGAGAATCCAGGAAAAATAACAGAAACAACTAAAGATCACAGTAACTATGATTTGGGCATGAATAATAAGCACTTGAAATTAAGCTAAAAGCCTCAATAAGCTATCATAAGCTACCACAGCCTAAAACTAATCTAAACTATCCAAGTTTAAGCTACTGCAACTGAATAGACCCTAATAAGCACAAGCTAAAGGCTATTTAGTACTAAATCAGGTTTTTAAAACTTATTCCAAACGGCCCTATAGGGGCAACTTTAAACACTGATTCACCAGGTATAGAAAAATCTTAAAAATAAACTAAAAATACCATGAAGAAGACAACCAACCAAATATCAGATGTCCAAAATTTCAGAATATTTGGATTAAAAATGAAGAAATTAAAAAGGCAAAAGTAACTGCAGTTTGAGTGTTTAAATGAGATTTTGACTTTTTGTAGAAACCTTTTAGTTTGGCTTACATGAACTTTAATCTACTGAAACAGATTGATTATGATGATATATGAAGAAATGAAACTATATTAAGCTATAATACCTATATCCTATCCTATTTGCAAAATATGAACTCCTATATCCATCTGGTATGATCATGAGGGCAGGAAACATAAAACTTTGACTTTGGATGCTCTAAAATGCAAAATGAAGACTAAAATAAGTGCACTATATATAAATAAGACTAAATCTACTGATATTATCACTATAACTAACCTCAAACACAGTATATAAAGCAGATCCAAACACCCCTTAATGAACAGAAATGAAATTTTCCTAATCAAATCATAAATTCAAGCTTATGCAAACTCCCAAAAAGATTATATTATCAAAATTAAACCTATATGTATCTAACTTAATAGCAATTCTATACTAAACCTATCTGATCTAATAATGCAAATAAAGACAGAAGCTAATGCAGAAACTAATAACAGCAATGAATCAAACAAAATACTACAGCTAAACAAGCTTAAACAGAGATGAATTAAACTAAATCAAGCAATAACCATTACTACTAACTACTAATGCAATTATTTGAAATAAAACTTGGACTTACAATGGTCCAGTCACAATGACTTGCTAACTGAAATCAATGAAACAGTACTCTAAACTATTATCAACCCCAATATCTTATCTCAACCCATTTCTTCTCATATCAGTAATTCAGATCAGCTTCACCATTTGAATATGTGATTTGACTTTTTGTTGACTAGTGAAAAATTTGAGAATGAGGACTGAGTAGTGAGAGTAGATTCTGAATAAGTTGTAAAAATGATTTGGAATAAGCTCAAGTAAAGTAATATTAATAAGCTGGAATTTAACAATGAAAGTAATAGAAATTTGAAGAGAATTTAAGCTGACATAAAAACTTGCATTTATAAAATTTGAGTACAAAATAAAATTACAATAACTGAAATTTAACTAAAACATTAAAAACACTAAATCTACTCAGAAATTTTATTCTACACTACTCCTAATCTACATACATAAGCTGTGAATCCATGGGGGTATATATAGCCTGCTTGAGCCCTTCAGAAGGATCTGGAAAGTTGAGTTGTGCTTTCTCTTGGACGTTTTGAGCCATCAGATCAATCCCACATGTCACCAATCAATATCAACCCTTGGATGAGACTCTCCACGCATCACTGACCAATCAGAGGAGAGCTTTTGAGGTGTGACACATGGATTGCTGACTTGGAACTGAGCACGTGTCAGGAGGTGTCGGGGAATTGACAATTGTACCCTCAATTTAAGTGATTTGTATCAATTGATGCCAAGGGTATTTTAGGGTTCATGTGGGATCTGGGTAAATGATTTGGGGGTGAATTAGTTTGGCGGGAAAGGTAAAATGTTTTATTTTACTCGTTTTAATTGTTGACCGGGTTAAGTGGGTAAACCGGGTATTATTATTTGGACCGGGTATGGGATGAGTTGGGCTTGTGGTAAGTTTGGGCTTTTAGTAATTTTAGACTTAGGATAGAAAATGGATCCAAGGTATAACATAGGGGCCAAAAATGTATAAACTGAAAATCCAGGGACCACAAGTGTAAATCTGAAAATGTAATCCAAGGGTTGACTTTGCCAATCTTCAATAATCCAGGGGCCATTCTCGCCATTTTCTGAAACTTAAGGGTAGATTCTGTCAAATGCTCAAAGTTAAGGGACTGATTTTGCAAATTCTCAAATCTTGATCATATCTTTCAAAAATCATCCTCAGAGAGTAGAAATCTTCACAAATGCACAATTCTAACCTTAGGCTCACTCTAGCACTCTTTATCTCTCGTGCTCGGGTTTTTGTCGATTTGGTTATCTTTTGCGTTTTTGACATATCCGTACTGCATGCACAAACTCGAAAACAACAAATATTAGCAATAAGCGGCTCTTTCTTGGTTATTTTGGGTCTGATTTGATAAAGAAATGATATGTGTTTTAGCACATATCAATTATCATCTTCGATCCTCTTGAAACGCGCTTTCATATCTTCATACTCACATTCATACTCTGGAAGTTGTTCAATCATTCTCTTCCTCTTATCAATCAGCTCTTGTTTCTCTCTAAAATTTCCTTCTATTGGGAAAGTCTTTCCCGTCTCACAAGCAATTACCATTCTCTTGAAACGGTCTATCATGTCTTTAAAAAAAAGAATCGTGCAAATTAGTACAATTCGGAGTGCATGTACCATCTTGACACAAAGAACACGGCATTTCGTAAATGATTGTGATGAATGATAATCTAAATAATCTAAATGTTAATTGACTAAAATATCACAGTAGAAGTGAAAGGTAAATTTCACAAATGAAAAGGTGTTTCTAGTTTTTGTGTAGAGCAATTGTATTATTTATTGACAATTTGAATTGGTGTATAGTGTGAATAATCCAAACTAAGCTGTAGAATTGGTGTTTGCAAATGGGTTTTGTGGTCACTAAGGTTAGAGTATCGATGGCCTCTGCATTTTAATTTTTTGACTTTTTGTGAACTCTAGCATTTGGCTATTTTGTTTTACTTTTCATCATTTCTTGGTAAAGATGTCGGTTGCTTTTGGGAAATGGTTTTGTATTTTTAAATCAATTTAATAATCTTCAACTATCAATATCCACACATTCCTCGAGCATTACCAATACATCAAGTCATAAAAGACTTGATGCATTGAATTCAATTAAATGGTTGAGGTAAAAAGCTTTTGCAAACTAACTACTCCACGCAAAAGCTTTTGCATAATGTTGGGTGAAAATGAAATTTTATAAATACAAAAGCTTTTTGACAATAGCTTCAAGCGCTTGAAGTCTTTACAAGTGTTTTTGTAAAAGTCTTCTTCAAAGTTATTGCCACAATGGAACAAGTCATTTGAATATCTTATTAGAATAGTAAAAAGTCTTTCACCAAGTTGCCATTGCGGATGCTTACCAGGCGACTTTCATCGAAGAATCCAAATAAAAAATCGTTGTCCTTTTCTTCTTTTTATAAACAAATCCAGGTTTGTTGTACTCCCGTATGTACTTTGTTACCTTATTCGTTCATATATTTATAGAGTACATGAATATAAATAAGCATGCGACTTTATATTTTATATTCTATTATTAAATATTTATTTAATTAAAAGTTATTGAAATTGTTATTAGGGTTTATGTTTTATAGGACATGGCGGAAACCAAAGAAGTCATATTTAAAGTGCACCACAACGGAAATTTGAATTTGACCACTCCGGTATGTGGCGGTCGCCTTTGTTGATGTCTGGTGTTTTAGCTCCACAGGTTGCATTTACCGGTGCTTGATCATGTTTTGAATGATATTGGAGGGGAAAATGGGCTTTATTTTATGTTGCACCAAATAAGGCACTAGATGATGGTTTAACATTGTTGCACCACAGACAATGACGTTCGACGAATGTATGACCTTCTTCGATGAGAATGGATCCGTGGGCGTCTACATTGTGCACAAGCTACGAGGCTTTGTCACAATTTTATTTCAAAAACATGGTATGGCGGGGAAGAGGACACGGCATGTGGTGCGATGGTGCAACACCTTTCAAAAGAAGGAAGCTAACAAAGTGTGTTTCTATCATGAAACCGAAAGAGGGTTCGAGATCATAGAAAAAGGGCTAGTGCACAAGGAATGGTTCCACATGTTATGAATGTTTGTTGCCTTTAAAAATAATTATGAGTTTATCTTGCCAACCATGAGATAGTGCTTCTATGCCAAACTTAGTCTTGTCGGGTTTATGTTGTTAAGTCTATCCTTTATGATCATATGGTTAAGAATTATGGTTGCCCGATCGTACAACAAGTATTGCCCAATTATGGCATTTAGTTGCCCCGATTGCAAATTGGAAGGTGGCCTGAGGTTCAAACGAAATTGCCCAATAACTTAAACTTGACGTAAGCACATAACGCTTCAGGTTATTAGATGTGTAGAGTGAGTTGATTATTTTGAGGTTTATGCGACTTTTCTAAACGTCAAAAAATGGTATCGTGTCTAGATAGTAGATGACGATAACGTTTGTGTTTGCTGATTAGAATAGCACAATTGGGGATAAATACGCCCAAAAATACTAACAACTTCTACAAGAGTTAAAACAGTTGTTTTGAAAGTACAAATTAATTTTGATTCAATTGGGGATAAAATAAATAGAGTTACAACTGCTAGGGAAAAACATAGTTTAGACCCACACACATCATAATTCGCAACACCTAACAATCTGTTGCAATAAATTTCGAAATAAACATCAATGGTGCCCAACTTTTCTACTGCAACTCACAACATGGTTGAGTTTTTGGAAAAACCAAAGGAGGCTACATGGTTTGAACAAATTCTCAATTATATGCATATGTGAATACGCAACCACTGCTACAGTTTAACAAACCCTTGCTAGGGTTGCTCAAACCACCGCTAGTGTCGACGCAAATATCAACTTTGTTTTGTTTTTCCAAATCGGTTATAATAATAAAAAGTCCACAAGTACAATCGGTTTTTGCGAATTAAAAGGTTGACTAGTTGAAGTTCAAATTTTAAAAGTGAAATTTAAAGCGCCGATATGAATGATTTACTTGAGTTTGTCAAGCGTGCATAAGCAACATTTCCAAAACCAACAATATTTGTGGAAGCTACATTTTTCAAAAAAGTATATCTGAGACATAGCAAACTTTCGGTACAAAAAGGATAATAAACCGATAAATTCAAAGCGGTTTTTAATTACGGATAAGGCTTATCCAAATACCAAAAAGGTGAAAAATCGCAAGTAAATATTCATGTTCCTTCCCTAGAAATTTTGGGACAAATCCGGTAGGAAAAATAGAATGGTAGGAGCCTAGGCACGTGCCTACCTACAAATCGATAAATGGAAATTAATTATACGCGTGCAAAACGGTAAAATCCTCGCTTTAAATAGGCGAGGTAAATAAAGGAAAGCACATAAAAAACAACCATTCCTCCACCAACAAAAACACCAATGAGAAGTTGAAGATGTTAACAACCCGTTTCCCACGCACCGTCGGTTCCAAAAGCCCATACATAGCCTAAACCTTTACCCCCAAAACAAAAATATAAGCGCAAAGCGATTCTTTGCGACAAACTGAAACATGTTCTTAAATGACTACTAATAACAATTAGTCATTTCTAAATTGTCGAGAATGATGACTAATAACACATCCGCGACCATTCACAACATTCCTTCACCTAAAACCCGTGTCCTTTGAAGTTTGTGGAAGCATGCCGGACCATATGGCGTACCAAGGTGAGAGTTTAAACCGATTAGACTCTCATTAGCCATTTGGGATGTTCAAATTCAGCAATTCTTTCTTAACCTCGCTCTACCCGAGCGGAAGAAGGAAGTATATAATGGGTATTGGGTCGAAGGAGTGATAGAATATGCAAAGAGAGGTGAAAATTATGGTCTCGATCCTCTGTTGATTGCAACCCGTTCCGAAGCAAGTGTCGTCTACCAATCTGGCGGATCGGGTTGGATAGATTGAGGTAAAGGTAAAATAGCGACGCGGATTAAATTTAGAGCAAACCACATAAGAATTCATAAAAAATCCCATGCTAGCGTGTGAGGATGATTGGTGTATTTTGTGAGTTCTCTCTCTCTCCAATTCAAACCTATCACGTCGGTGTGGATTTGTTTTGTGAATTCAGGATAAAATAAAGAGCAAACCACTTGCTAATGTAGTTTTCAGCTCTTGCTAGTATGATTGTGTCGGTTTAATATGTAACATTCTTGAATTTCTTGGGTAGGATGTTTTGTACTCCATATTAGATAAGTATGCTAAGTATAATTATCCTGTAGAGTACATACTGTATATTGTAAAGGACTCCTTAACTTATAAAAGGAGGTCCTAGGCTAGAGTTTGATATAACTTTTCGTCATATTTAGAGTTGATACACTCCAAGGTTGTAATCGCTAATACAATTCAGAGTATTCGTGTATTAATAATATATGTAGGTGTTTTATAGACCATAACTTATGGGTGTTTTATAGACCATAGCTGTTAATTAGCTTTATCTCTTCTTAAATATAAAATTGGTAACTCGGAAGTTGAGTAATTAATGTGAATTTAATTTGTTAACATTAATATTTGTTTTCAAACATACTATTCAAGTGAACACTGATGAAACGGAAATGTCGATTTATTATAACTAGTTAGATTAAAAAAATGTTACATAATTTTTGTTAGGTCACGGATTTTAAAAATAGCACAAAATTGTTATAAAGAGCAACACAAAACAAATATTACCTTGTTTACTTACTTATTTATTTATTTCATCTAAATTTGTTATTATTGTTTATTTTATTTTTTTACGAGATCATATTTAAAGAGTTTATGCCCCTAATTGGTTGATTATTATTTTAGTATAAGCTTGTTGTGAAATTAGAAATGAAAACGGTAAACATGCAACAGAAATAAATTGTTGATAATATTAGTGTATAGAACTTATAAAAAAAATACAAGGTAATGAAAGGAAAATATTTATCATGCGGTGCCAAACAACTTTAGCCTTTGACCAATTAAAGTCCCATTGTAAAACATCAACATCATCGGTTTGACGTAAGCACATAACGCTTCATGTTATTAGATGTGTGAGTGAGTTGATTATTTTGAGGTTTATGCGACTTTTCTAAGCGTCAAAAATGGTACAATGCTTTTATGCTTGATTACTTAAATTAAATATCGTAATTATAAAATGAATTGGTTGTATACTTACAAGCTGCTAGTTAATTTTTACTAGTTATCTTGCTAGTTATCTTGACTCTGTTGCTAGTAAAGCGAATAGGTTGTATACTTACAACTAGTTGGCGATATTATAAGCACAAGCGCTAGTTATTATAACAAGCGCTAGTGATAGAAGTTGCCCTACATTACAGACAGTTAGTTGCCAAATTGATATTTGGAAACAAGCGCTGGTTGGCGAGATGAAATAAAAATAGATAATGGCAATAGAGGAAATACTAAATACGTTGACATACAACGTTTTATACAGACGACAACCTAGTACATATTACGATTACTTCATAATTATAAGTTTAATGGTTACATATTATATAACCCCTTGATAAACAGACACACCAAACTTTCTGTACACAAATTTAATTGACACAAGGTATTCAAACCATACATAAAACTACAACCACTAGAACAATTTTACAACGGCTGTGACGGAAGATCGGGGGAGTTTCAACAGCTTCCTAGCGAACTCCCAATTCGTCTTGATATTATCATAACCATCGTCCATCAAATCGCTGGCCCTGATATACATTTTCTTTAACGACGTGGAACAAGCAAGTATAAACTTTATTATGTGTAATTCATTATGTGATATAGGAAAGGATCTAAAAATCACTGTCTTAATCTGCCCATGGCTGAATGTGGTTGTGTCTAAATCTAATGAACGTTGTTCCAAAGGTAAAACACTAAGCGTGTGTGCAGCCTGGAAAATCAAATAGTATTGAGATACAAAAACATGGCAGTTTATGGATGTTTATTTGATACGTATGAAAGAAATTAATAAAGTATTACACTTACTCTGGTTTCCAGCTTTTTCAAGTTTGGAGATCCGCGAATCATTTGGACGATGGTGACACGATATGATCTCGCCAAAATCAACTCCTTTTAGATTCAGATTAACGAGGATTCAAGCGGCAAAGGGACATTCATCCTGGAATTACCATCACGCATCAACTACAACAGGCCGACTTTTGGGTTAGTTTAAAAGATTAAATGTCATTACAGTTACACATATATTTAACATTGTAAAATTAGAAGTGTAAATCTCAAAACGGTCTTACCGTAAAATGGTGAAAATTCAATGTAAGGGTGTCAAGAGATGGAAGTCTTGTCTGGTGAAAGATATTGGATGCTATGATTGTCGTGACAACATTCGAAATACCGAATGACAAATGTAGCTTCTTCAAATTCCTAAGACTTGCAAGATTCCATAGTTTCATCCCGTTTGTACTCTCAACATCCAATGTAAGAGACTCAAGTAAGGGACAACCAGCAATTAAATCCTAAACTGTACCGGTTAGAAATTTGACTAAACACAATTCTAAGCTCAATAAATTTGGAAAAGTAGTGAAAAACACCAAACTAGGAAAATCACAACAATGAATTTCAAGATGTTTCAATTCAATACGCCCGTAAAGTTGGGTTGGTAATGTAACTGGTTGTCCATACCAGTTTCTAATTGTTAGGTCCTCAATTCCTTGCAGTGCCAAAAACATAAGCCAATCACGAATCTCTTCATAATTCAAGTCTTCCATTCCAAACAACGGTTTGGGATCTACAGAGAAGAGAAACTTTTTTATGGGACCCGTAAGCTGATTTAAAAGTCTAGTAACATGCCTCCCATCAAACTTATATGTTAAATAATAAAAGAAATCCTCATCAATTATGACTTGGTGAGCAAGGTCACTTAAACCTCCGGTTGTAGATAAAATAGAGGTGCTCACGCTTCTTTTATTGGCAACCGATTCAAAATGTTACCGATCATGTCGGCATAATGCTAATATAATCTCTCATCTTGGTGATAACATTAGCTCGAAACGACACGGTTTTCAAGGAAATTTTGTTAGTTTTTTTAATTCTCGACAAGAGGCTTTGGATCAGAGGCATCATTAGGTGGTGCCCGGGAACCACCTTGGAAACCAAGTTTACTTAGAAGCGATATAGTGAATAATTTTAGGACCTACCTTGGAAATTAACCGGGAACTACCTTGGATCTAAAATGAAAAGAGAAAGAAAGAAAACTAAAGAAATAATTTTTCAAGAATGATCGGTCGGAAATAGTTGCAGAAAAATGAAATGAAGAAGATGCAACTTCTATTGTTTTAAAGAATGCCACACTTTGTTTCTAATGAACTCATATATGGTTTGAAAAGTGCCATGATACAGATACAAGCTTATTTTTACTACCGCTATACTTATTTTTACTACCGCTAGTAAAACTGAATTGGTTGTATACTTACAACTGCTAGTTATTTTTACTACCGCTATAGTTATTTTTACAACCGCTAGTAAAACTAAATTAGTTGTATACTTACAACTGCCATTAATTTGGTAACTACTGCTACATATTTTAACCACTTCTTGTGATAGAAGACATTAACGAAATGATGCAACGATCGTTATCTTTGTTGTGTCTGGCCGTGTTTGTCTTTGCCGTGTGTAGGTCTGCGACACCATTCGGTGCCCTTGTGTAGGTGTTGCTCTTGCAATTATGGGCTGAATCGGCACATAGTGGTTTAGTCTTGCTAGTATTAAACTTACAAGCTGCTAGTTAAATTGTACTAGTGTTGAATGATAAATCTGTTATTTTCAAGTGTGCATAGTTACTAGTTGGTAGTTTTTAGTTGATTGTAGAATACGAATTGTAACAACTTGAACGACTCTTTGGTTTATAAAAGTAGTCAATAGTGAAAAGAAGTTGCCCTACGAACAACAGTTAGTTGCCACATTGTTTATTGGAAAAAACTGCTAGTTCCCTAGATTAAACAAACATGTATAATGGGATTACATAACATAGGAAATAGTAAATACGTTGACATACAACGTTTCATACAGACAACCTACTACATATTACGATTACTACATAATTATAAGTTTAATGGTTACATAATATATAACCACTTGATTTATAAAATTCACCAAGTACGCAGAAAAAGCTAACCACTCCATACTTCCTTCCCATACAAACATCGTACTAAAACCACAAAGCTTCATTCCATTAAGCATGATCCTAAATTACGCGAACAAAACTGTTGAACATGAATATAATGGTGTAAGTTAAAAATAAAACATCAATAGAATGGTAAGTTAAAAATAAAACATACTATAAACAAAGATGGTGCAGTGATTTAACAAAAGAAGAGATTCTTTGTATGGGCGATGTAGAAAGATCCCGCATCTCCTAACATTCCCATGCGGACAAATAATTTAAGTTCTTTGTTGTACACAAATACCGGTGACCCAAATGATTGTCGTTATGCGCTTCCACTATTGGAGCTTGATCCTTTGTAAACCCAAGCAAACGAACAGAATATAGGGTAGGGATGGCGAATAGGCTTCTAAATGATGTTATGGAAGAACCATTGACGTCCAAAAACCATCCGCATAACAATGGAATATCTTCACCAATGATCGTCCTAGAAATCACTAGAGAGGTTCCAAGATCGAAAACATTGAATGGAACTGGGAATTCATTTTTTAAAATCTGCGGTAGGTCTATAACTTTAAATTGGTTGGTTACCAAATCAAAAGAAATCAACATATAAATCTTGTAAATAACACCGTCCTCATTAGTTAACTTTTCACTCCCAGTCCAATACATCAAACGACCTACAACTGCATGACTTTTACGTTTCAATTTGATAGATTCACGAGGGGGTGGAAATTTTCAAGGATTGTCCACCTTAACGAGTTCAAAGAAAAGACAGACACATACCAGAAACAACTTTCGAAAACAGGATACGAGACCTTCACGATCGTCGGGTCAAGAGTGTCCGGACGGATGGCAAAACCAAAACAAACCTTTTGACGTTCGATTTTATGCGTGTAAACCGAGACAAATACTGCAAGTGATTTTTTGATTGTCGGGTTCCAAATAACAGTCATTAGATTAGAACCATAGACAAAACACCAAAGACCATTAAATTTCCAAGCGTAATCATAGATGAAAGCATTAAATCAGTATTAAGTGGCGTAGCGATTAGTTGTTCATCTAAAGCTAACACAAAACCTTGGTCACCCATATCGAATGTTAGCGTAAATAAGCAGTCATCATTACGACGAACACTGTAATTAAATATGAAGCTTCCACAATCTATACTAGCCTTCCATAACTTGCAAACACTATGCATTGGAGTATAGACTTAGGAGGTAGCCTACGGATGATATCTAGTTGAACATCCGGTGGGATATTGTCGGACATATTTTCTAAACAAAGCGAAAGATTGGGATAAAGATATGAAGTCAATAGACCAAAAGAAGAAAGAAAGATTTTGTTAAACAAATTGTATTGAAGAAAGTGATTGGGAACAGAAGACATTAAAGGACATGTACCGTGATGTACTTTTGGGCAACCAAGTATTATATTCTGCTATATAGCAAATATTAATAAAGTGCGCATAACCAATATAGAAGTGGTTTGCAAACCATAGCCGTTTTTGTATATGTGCACGGGTATTTACAAAAGAAATGTCGTTGATTTAAAAAAAATTATAATAATCTACTAATATATAACACAAGTAAAAATACATATAGTAAAACTTGAAAGAAAAAGACTTCACAAGTGAACATTTGACAATAATTATGGGTCAAACGGACATTAAGGATCGTACCTTGAAAGGCGGCTATCAATTTGTGTATTCAACCTTGTGGTTCGAGTATTCAAGCATCCGTTCACGGTAGCTAAAGCCAATCTGCATCGGTGGTCTAATGACCACATCAAATCAACCCATACATCCAAGTCTTTGCGGACATATAAAAGTACGTCCAAACGGCCCTTTAGACGAAAATAGTAGATATATACTTCACAACTACTTGAAAAGCTTAAGATAAGATATAAAAGCTTAAAGGTTACAAGTACTGGTATGCTAGAGAAAATCAATTAAACAATACCTTAAATATCATAGAAAATAAGTCCTAACAAGCTATAGTTGCTCCATTTGCAAATGAATGCCATACATTCTAAACACCATTCCTACTAAATATATCTAGAGTATAAAAGAAGATATAATATACAATAATAAATACCGAGCCTGAATCTAGAGTATAAAAGAAGATATAATAATTTAGATACAATAATCAATACCGAGCCTGATTCACATGTTTTTTAGCAGAACATAATTGCATCAAATTAACAAATTTACAAAACCTGATTTTCGGTTTAGGGGTGATAACCCTAATTTTGACTTTCATCAAGGGAACAACAACAAATGCAAATTTAACTAAACTTACAGATTAAATCGAAGATAAAATACATTAAGTAGATAATAACAAAACATTTCTTCAGGTGATTTGAATTACCTGTAACAAGGACAGGCCACTGCAGAAGAAGGTTCAGTTGTGTGGTGGTGCCGCCGGATGGTGGTGGCGTGTGTGGAGGTGCCGCCCGGATGGTGGTGGCGTCGGGTTGTTGGGTGGTTGTAGTGGTGTTAGTTGTGATGGTTTATGTGGAGGACAAGAGGTGTGTGATTGTGTGAATCTGTGTTGTGATGGTTTAAATGTGAAATGACAAAACTATCCTTGTGTATAAATACAAGTTGCCCAAAAAACATAAAGATGCCCAAAAAACAATACAAGCTGCCCAAAAAACAATACGTTACAATACATGACATATACCTTCAAAATACGTACTTGTGTCATAAGTTGTCGGACACATGGCAGCCCCTGGTGGGTCCAAGAAAAGCGGTGGGCAACCTGTCTATTTTTGAATTTTAAAAGGGCGTGATCCATAAACTGATAAGCCTCAGGGTGCGCGGTCTATTTGACTAATTTTCCCTTCAAAGTATCACTAACACAAGGTGTATGTTTAGATCCATCAGTTTATGCATTGCATCGAACAGTGCATATATATCATCCATACAACTAATAATAGTTTCATTTGCACCACCAACTCAAACCATACTACTACGTACTATAAAATCTGAACCCAGATGCACTATTAATACAAACATCCACACTAATAAACTTTTTATTGCACTAATTATAATCACTAACTTCATACTAACCTATAATTTTGTTATGTATGATACATCAATAAACAAACTATTTCCTTATGATATTTAAAGTCTGAATAACTAAGTTTATATATAAATTATGACTCACGTCATATTTACAACATATATCGTATTCGCAGTCACTATGTCAAAATAGCATCATACATGTTATGGTATAATTTTTGCGTTTAGGCAATTAAATCAGTAGTTGCTATATTCTCAATTAAATCATACCGGCAATGAAACGAAATCAAAAACAGTATCAACACAATCAGTAATCAAACTATTCGCCACTATCTTAACATCAAACATTCATATTCGTACATATTCATTTGCGTGCGAATTAAAGTTTCTTACCAGTGCCTTTGGAGTATTCCCGTATCTTTTATGTATGTCTTGACTGTCATCATGCATGTTATCGATAATATCTACTTCCATTGTCTTCAAATTGTAGACAATAAGGTAGTATCGATTGATTTCATCTGTTGGCATGGTTATTGGGAAAAATACATTTAGTATACATATTTACATTGAACAACAGTTTGAATAAACAATGTATAGTGTTTTGTTTTAAATCTTACCCATTTCAACTTTGTCAAGGTTCTTTTTGTAGAATACTCGAGCACCTCATCCATTTTCTTTTAAAGTCCTCGGGTTTCGTGTGTTGTAAAACAAAATGCATTATACAATATGTCATAAATTTGATTTAGAATTTTATCAATTATTTTTTGTATAAGAAAATATCTATGAATATTATTGAATTCACTTACCATCATTCCTGTTTTGCAAAACAAAAAGCGTGAAGATACCCTGTTTTTTAGTTTCTCATCATTGCTTTGAATTATACTCCATACGTTTATAGCTGCACTTGTCACCGGTAAACTTTCACGCATACCCTCAAAGACCACCCTTGGGACCTCTATGTTCATTGTTTGGAAAACAATATCGTTGTTCATATGTAAACACGTCAATTTAATAAAAGGGATGCAGTAATAATTCAACTGTGATGCACTAAAAATAAATAATACTCTATATATTTTTCAAATTTACATTTACTTACTTAGCCGGCAACGTTCCGCTAAATATGAACTCGATGACAGGTTTCTCATCAGCCTGTAAATTGTTTGTAATTTTGACCTTCCTCTTGACGTATGGAGAAAGCAATGCACCTGATAATACCCTCTCCTTTTTGTCTTACTTCCTTTTCCGATTTGCTTTGATTATCATTTGTGTTTCTGGTTTCATGTATCTTATCGGAGCTGCACTAATTCGTCACCGGTGTAATACTTCCATCTTCAGGGGTTACCAACTGTTTCCCTTTATCCCCTGCGGTTGTTGAAGGTTGCACCTGAACTACTTTTATTGTAACCTTCGGCCTTTTGGTATTCACATTTTTAGTGCTAGGTTCTTCTGCATTCTTTTGAACTTTTTCCATGTCCTTTTTACCTTTTTAGCATCATTTTGCTGAATGGTTTCATCAGCTTTCTCAGCATATGTTGCTTGAGCAATTGGTAGCTTCAAGACTTTGTCCAATCCAAACAAGTCGTCACTCTGTGAAAACAATTCGAAGCTTGGTGGTGTGAAATCTAAATTTTTCTTTGTTGCATCTTTACCAGTTTTCGAGATTTCCAACGTTTTTTCATTGCTGGTCTGCTTTTCCATTGTGACTGTATCATTTGGGAAACGTTTTAATTGACTTTTGCTTCTCATGTTTCTCAAAATCTGTGAAACAGTCCTTGTAGGTTCACTGTTTTGTTTTTCTTGCAGGCCTTCACCCAACGTTTTCTCTTTTTCTTTATTGACGTTTTCTTCCTCATTTATATTTACATCTCCCGTTGATACAACATTTGTATTTTTCTCTTTTAGCACCCCGTATTTTTCTCTTGAACCACAGCATGATCATTATCTATTCTTTCTAAGTCCCCATTCATACCATCACTTTCTTCAACTGCATATCCAACATTATTTACCTCATTTACAGCATCACTTACCCCATCTTTTACCCCATCTTGAACCACAGCCTGATCATTTACCTTATTTGCATCATCATTTACCCCATCATTTCCAGCATCATTTACCCTATTATTTCCAGCATTATTTACCCCATCATTTAACACATTTACAGCATCATTTACCCCAACATGTACTTGTGTTCTGTCGTTTGCCCCATCATTTACATCCATGCCTTCAGTCGATTGTTTTTCATTTTCATCTTTATCTCCGTTTCCTCCTTCACGTACCCTATCAGTGTCTACTTGTACCCCATCATTTTTAGGCATAAGTGTGTCTTCTTGTACCTCATCAGTGTCTACTTGTAACACATCAGTTTCATCGATGCCCATGTCTATTTGTGGCCCGTCTCCAAAAAAGTCATATGTGCTTATGTTGTTGTCTTCTTGTGATATATGTGCGTTGTTTACATCTTCATCCGATTCAACCATGGTTTTTTCGAATCCGCACGCCGATGTGATCTTCCCTGGTTTGAATGCTTTCATGAGTTTCTCGTTTCTGGTTTCAACAAGTGCTTTTAAATCCTCGTCCTCACGGTAAGAAATCGAAGCTAATTCGAGCAATTCATCTACCAGACCTTGTACACCTTCTGATATGGACAATATCTTCATTATTTGCATTTTCATTTCTGAATTATATAATTAATATGCGTTAAAAAAATAATAATAAAATAATATTAATAATAATAATAACAATTGATATGCTTTAACATATTTTATGCGATCGATGTTGTAAATATACAAATCGACGCACTTAATTTTATTTATTTGATGCACCAATCATATAATTAAGATGCTTTAAACAGTCATACAGATGCTCTAAATGTAAACATAACTAATCAATATAGATTATTTACATATTTTTCACACATATTCCACATAATCTTTTTTAAAATACACATATATATGCTTTAATAGATTTTGTGCAATCCTGATGTACTAAATATACATATCATACGCGTGTAATTTTATTTATTTGTTGCATCAATCGTATAATTTACATAGCATATGTACTAAATATACATAGCAGATGCGTATAAATATACATAGCAGATGCTTTAACTGATTTTGTGCAATCGATGTACTAAATATACATATGTATGCACATACTTACCTCGATGTTTTACTTTTGAAGATTTTGAATGCTTGACCTTATTTGAAGGTTCACCTATCCCATATTCCATCCCAATATCAATTCTTGGTGTATAGAAATGGTGTATGATTTCTTCTTGTGCATACTCAATTGTTTATTGCAAATTGATTTAGTGATTTGTATTAAATATCATGAAATTATTGTAATATATGACAATTTGTAATATATGCTAACTTGTACATATTACCTGGTGATTTTTTAGAATTTTTGATTGCCGACTTTGTAAGACCTCTCTTTCTTTTCGGTGCAATGTACTCGAGCCCTTTTTTAATTGGTAACTTTCCAAAACCTCCCATTTTCACTTCCTGTTTTTCTCTAATCTTCAGTTTTTGCGTGTCCCATGCTTTGATAGCTGGGTTTTCTTGAGCAACTTCAACCTCTTCTGAGATGGTTGAGTTTAGATACAAAAGCTGCAAAGATAATAATACAAGGAAATTAGCATAAATATCCCATGCAGATGCATTATTTTGTTGGATTATGATGCACTTAAATGTTTGCACAATACTTACCACCATTAACAGAAGTGGACCCCCGAACCCTAATGAACTGTTGTACTCTCTTTTTGATTTCTTCATCATTTGCAACAAGTATGTACACCAGTTCATATTCTTGATATCTTCTTCCTTTTCGATACACTGCAAAAACTTGTGGTTTACTGTCCCATTATTTGTGCATTCGCCGATAATCGAGATGAATGCAACAAGGAAATTTAGCTTGAACTCCCGTCCAGTGTGATGTACGACAATCAGTTTCTCAACCACATTTTTTAAGTAGAATCTGTCATATGGATAATCATGCGTGTGCCTCCATTCAACAATTAACGGGAACTCTGTTGTTGCTGCACCCACTTCTGTCACAGTGGTATCTCCCATCGGGATTCCAAGCAGTTCTTGTATCATATTTGCAGTGATCAGGATTGATCTACCGTCACCCATCTTGATTGTTGATGTTTCAGGATCAAACTGGTCTACCACCCACTTACCCAGTTTTGTTGGTGTTGTCTTTATATTGAAGTTCCCGTCCGACAACGATCCAAACCCCATGTCAACAATGTTCTCTTTCTGGATATCTGACAACCTTTTTAAAATTTCTAATAAATCTCTTGGTGACGACCTAGATTTAATAGTTGGGAATGTCTTTTTGGTACAAGGCGTATTTTCTTGACCTTCTTTTCTTTTGTCATTGCCACGTTTAATTTGTTTGACTTCACTTGATTTCCTTTTTCGTAGCAATTTTCTTCTTCCTATTCTGGCTTTTATTTGTGTCGGTACTGAGATTGTCATTGCCTACATAATGAAACTCATTCAGAGTTAGTGGATGCATTAAAAGTATGATGCAAATATAAATACTACATATGCTGCAAATATAATCATATAGATGCACCTAAAATGTAACAAGTGATGCACCAAAAATTCAATATTAGATGCAGATGCACCAAAAATTCAATATTACATACAGATGCACTTTGAGTATAACAACTGATGCATCAAAAATACTACATTGTATACAGATGCTGTAATATTAACCATTGATGCTTCTAAAATATACAAACTGATGCTCCAAAATTAAATTTGTTCTTAACTTGAAATATATGATTCAATTAACAATGTATATATGTCGTAATGAACAATGTAATATATGTCGCAAAGAAATATATGTATACTGAGCAATGTAAATATATGTACAATAAACATTCTTATATTTGATGCGTTAATCACATGAAACATATGCTGCAATGAATAATGTGTAGTATGTAATAAATAAATAAATAAATAAACAAATAAATATTTATACATGAAGTATTCAGTATACACATAAATATTATACGTATACATATCAAATAAAAAACTGATATTGAAATAATATGATTTGTAAAATCCCCATGAATTCTCGAATGTCTTCCTCTCGACTTACTATTTTGAGATTTATCATTTCGATCGAAATTCGCCCCATTGCCTTCTTCTTCCTCGATATTGTTGTCCGATTCGGTTCTTTGAAATTTAAATTGAAAATAGGTGTCATAATACGATATTTATATAGTGTTTAAATAAATAAGTATATTCATATGCATTCAACTTTAAAATCAAATTTAGATGCCTTAAACTTAAATTTAGATGCACTAATTATACATTTAAATGCTTCAATCATTTCAACTAACCATTTTTTGATGCACTAATAATGCAAACATATTAGTCATAAACTTATTTTATACGCTTCAACCATTAGTTTGATGCACTAATCATACCATTTGATGCATTAATCATATAATTTTGAATTGAACTTAAATTTAGATGCCCTAAACTTAAATTTGGATGCCTTAAACTTAAATTTAGATTGACTTAAGTTTAGATGCCATAAATTTAAATTTGGATAGATTAAACATTTAGATGTTACAAACATTTCAACTAACCATTTTTTGATGCAATAATAATGCTAACTTATTTTGATGCTTTATTTTGATGCACTAATAATGCTAACATTTCGACTAACCATATATTTAGATGCTTTAACTATCAATTTGATGCCCTAATTTTGCATGTAGAAGATTCGACAATTTATATACACTGTTAACCATCATATTGATGCACTAATCATACATTATGATGATGTAGTTTGATGTACTACTCACATATTCAGGTGCACTAGGTATAATAAGTAATAATTATTAACACAAATGAACTAAAATTATACCTTAATCATATCTATAATTATTGTTACATATTACAAACTAAAATTAACATCACAGATGCACTGAAACTATACCTTAATCATATCAAAAATTACTACCACAGGTGCAACAATTATACAATAAAAATGTTACTACCTAAAATTAGGGCACTTACATTCTGACTGATGTTGTGCGCTTATTATTTCCTTCTCGATTGTTCGTGGACTCACACAAGTAGCTGAAATTGAAAAAATCAAACAAAATTGTAAATACTCATTTTGATCAGAATAAACACGGAAAATTAGGGCACTTACGATTCCTAAATGTTTTTTTCTTCATTTTGATATTGATCGGAGTTATTTTTTGATCAGAAGCTAGTGCGACGGTGGTGTTGACGGATTTTGATCGGGGAGGGAGCTGGTGTGAGGAAGATGGTGTGAGTGTGTGTTTATGTGTGTTTTTTTTGTGGTAAAAAATGGTACAGCACACACGACATTTGGCATTAATGCCACCTCAATGCACAGTAATTGTTTTTCATGCCACATAAGCATTTTTGGTCCAACTAAGCAATTTATTAATCTACCTAAGCAATAGTATATAATTTTTGGATTTAATGTATAAATTATATAAACTTTTAATATTTTTGTGAAATTCGATTTTATAAAAATGACAATGGTGAGATTTGAACTTGGGTTTTTGTAAAGTAGCATTAATAACTTGTGTGTTTACCACTTAGGCAACAAGTTATTTTGATAATTATGTTGCATATTATAATCTATAAACGGCTATAATTTTATTGGAATCCTATATTGAATAAAATTCTTAGAAATCTGAACCAATATAATTCTAATGAAATACGTTTCTTAATAAATATCAATGAACAATAAATCTATAAATATAAAAGATTATTTGCCTAAATACAAGTGAGTTTTCATTCACAATTTTTTTTTTCTTTTCTAGATCGACAATTTTATGCTTCGACATTTTATGCTTACTTATTGATATGGCTTTGTAATAATATGTTTAGATTAATGTTTTGCAATGTTATCTGCACATAAGTTGTATGCAAACATGTTCGTATATTTAAACGATTGGGGAGACCAGGATCAATGGTTGAATGTTGAAAATCATTATCAAGGTAATTTCTTTAGTAATGTTTTATATATACATTATAATGCATTGTCTATTAATTAAAAGAGTGTATACATGTATGTTTTTGTATGTTCAACAGGTAAACCTCCACAAAAGAAAACCTCCATGCTTGAAAGTGACACACCAGGGAGAAGCTCCAGGATCAATGTTTTGAATGTTGAAAACCATTCAGAAGGTAGTTTATTTAGTAATTTTTTATATATACATTATACATAGTGCTTAGGTTATGTTTATTGATTTTCCATCAATTTTAGGATTTTAATGATTTTTAATGTGTTTTGTATATGAAGCTTGCTGAGGCTACTAGTTGTTTTTAATTAGTTACGAGTTACCTGATAGCATGTTATATTCCTTTTTGCAGGAAGCATACATCAAAGAGGCTCTAGGCTGTTCTTTACTCGACGGTAGCTTGATTCCAAGCCGTTCTATAAGATTTCTTGAATGAATATCAACATCTTTATGTTGGTTCTTGAACTTGCCATATGCTTTTCTGTGACAACTCGTATTTTCAGGTCATATTTCAAAACATTATTCATGCTTCATCATTTATCGTTTATCGTAAACTAGGTTTACGAGCATCAAATTCACGTAACCGTAATGGTTTAGCTGTGAATTCATGATCATATCATCGAGGTCATTTCATATAGACTAACTTTAGTCTACATTTCATTAACATCATTGTCATCATATTAGTTCATGCATGGTTTTGCATTTTACATTAAACGTATAACTTTTATTAAATAAACGTTATCGCGTAATTAATTATTTTGAACAATTGATCCATTACTTCCAAAAATTATTCCAATATATTTTTATACTCATATTAAGTTTATAAAATAATACTATGAGTTTACCCAGTGTTTTAAATTTATTTTGTAACTAAATTGTTGTATTTATATAATTACGACGTTTTTCTTAAATACGACACGATTATTATTATTTCACTCAAATTTTTCAAGAAATGTATTTTTATAATTTTTATGACCTAAATATATTTTATCTTGACCCGTGAAAATTTATTTTTATCTAACGCTACCCTAAATATTCAAATTTGACTACAACTTATCATTTATCTTCATTAACTTACAAGTAATTATACATAATACATTTAAAAAAAAATAAAAAATAAAAAATAAAAAATAAAAGTAAATGATTAACCTCCTTGTCGACAAGGGAGGGTGAGTCATTTGATGATTCATCTAAGTCCTACAAATATCTACAAGTCTTAAGTATTATACTAAAATTAATCTAACTCTTTCACTTCATTTATTCAAAGTAAAATAAAAACTCTCTTGCTCTTTCTCTCTTCCAAAATTCGGCAGCCACAAGACCAAGAAGAAGGAAGCTTCAAAAATTTTAATAGACAAGATTTTTAAACTCTAGTATCACTTGTTGTATAGGTTTTGCAATAAAAACCTCAAGTGATTAGGAAAAACCCTTTGTCCTTAAACCTCATCATATTTCTTGTAAGCATTCATATTCATGTTTTTATTTCACATTCATTATTATGGTCATACCATTTTATTTGAGAAACATGCAAGTTATGTGATGTTTATACCACTTTTAAGGTTTTAAGTGTTAAATATATATAATCCATCCTATAATTACTCTTTGTTATATATTAGTTTGGTGATGTCTAGGAAACCATGACACCCTAAGAAGGTGTATGGTAGGATTAGAATAGCTTCGAAGTTGTTTTGAATGGGTTAGAATAGGTTTGGCGCGAGAAAAACTCATTTTGACAAGTTTGCAAAAGGGTCTGTCCTTATTTTCAAAATCTGGAAAATCCGACAGTAGATAAAAATTTTGGGCCTAGATATTTAGAAAATATACTTTAAAACGAAACCGTGGCCGCTTGAACGGATTAAAACGGAGCTATAACGAAGAAGTTATGAATTTTTCAAGTTGACGACGAAAAATATAATTTTTCGAATTTCAAGAAACATTGTTTATTTTATACGAGTCAAAAATGAAGCTTAGGCGTTATAAAAGTGTCGACTTATCGAAAATATATATGTTATTTTGATACAAAAGTTTGGAGAACAACCCATTGGGGAACTAAATTTGTAGAACAAAAGAATTGGAGAACTCTATTTTGGAGAACTAAAAGTTTGGAGAACAAATATTTGGAGAACAAAAGTTTGGAGAACTAAAATGGAGAACAAAATTTGGAGAACAAAATGGAGTACATTTTCTTATAAAAGTGATGTCTTCTAGTAAAAGTGAGATCGCCAAGTATATTTTCTAAAATGTCCAACCGTTTATCGAGCGGAGTTGTAACGAATGATATAGTCACTTAAACTTTGCCGAAAACCACTATTAAACTATATTATGGACACAAGTACCATACTTAACCTCTATTTTTCTTTATGTTCGAGACCTCTAGGATAGAAACTCATGTACTAAAACTTTGAGATTATGATAGAGCTTCCCAAAACCGTCGAGTTTGTTTCCTAACGCTCGGCGTTCACCAGCTTTTACGACTAGCTTCATGGAAGGCCGACATTAGTCGAAAAGTTATAATTTCACTTCATGGAGGTTGTTTCAACGTAAATACTTGTAAAGTATTTTATAAAACGACGATATGTTGTAAACATATATTTCGACGATAAACATTATCTTCAAAAATGTACAAGTGGTATAAATATCATCCGAATTGCATGCATAACATTACATCATGACTTATTGCATATCATATCATTCATAATAGGTCGGTTCGAGATTCATGCTACATTTCGTGTATTCACTTTGTCATCGCAACAATTTATCAAGTGAGTTCATAGCCCCACTTTCTATTACTTATTTGTTTTACAAACTCTTGGGGAGATACATGCTATATTTTAATCGAACACAAATGCTTTGAGCTGTATGCTATATCCAAATGTTTTATTGTCACTAAGTAATCAATTGCCATGTTTGAAGTCCCTACATCATGCACCATTAGTCACTTGCAGTGAGCGAATATTGTGAATAGGCCTATTGGAATTAACACTCCGTTCTTATTGACCCGGTTAGGGAAATCGACGCACTATATTTGAATCATTAAGGTAAATTGGCAAGTTTACCATATTAGGGTGCGATGAAACGATTTTTACCAATTTCTATTGAGTGCGAGGTTTACGCTTTGGTTGTCATGAACTTAGTGAAATAAATGTTGTTTTGTTTTCAACGATGAGTGTGAAACAACGTAACTCACACTACTGAATATTGTGTTCAAACAATTTAATTAAACCTATGGATTTCACTCAACCTTTGTGTTGTTGTTTTAAGCATGTTTTATCTCGGTATCTAAGGCATTCACTTCATGGCATGCATGTGGACATATCATAGAGTCGTGGTGACGGCGTTTCACTGGGTTTCATATACTTTAAAACATCGTTTGAATTGTAACAAATTTATTTCCGCACAAGTTGATTTTCATTTGGGACCTATACTTTGTAAACTCGATTATTTTATTAAATCAAGCGATGTATTTTCCAAACAACACTTTAGGTCGTTCGATATAAGCGTGATTGTGATGCTATGATGATCAATCCCCAGAATTCCATTCATTGCAAAGCAGGTAATTTGGGGTGTGACAGATTGGCATCGAGCTTGATTATAGAGAACTAGGTTGCATCATTGACCCTAGACTATAACTACATCATCATAGCATCTCATCATTTCATCACAAGTGCATGTTCACTTTACATGCGGTTTATACGTACATTTTCGAGTTATTTACTTTCATTCCAAATCGATTGTCACATGGATGCCTTTAAATACCCATCCCATTATTTTTTCCTCATACTCTAATGTGGAGAATGCTTTGTCATTCCCTATCGCAATTTTAATATCAGCTGATTCATCACCGATAACGTCGAATGCCGAGATAAAACCTTTAAGTAGAGCGAAGTCACTCTCACTCATTTGTTTTACCACTAACATGTCGAGTTGCACGCTATTCACACATTAAGTCACTAAACCATCATACATTTGAAGCACTTACGACATCTCATAACCCATTTCTTAGGAAACCATCGATTATTTTGAAAATAACCTCAAACTTATCACCTCATATCATATCTCTTTGGGCGTTTATTATTAACATCGGACTTTGCTCGCCTCACCTTTCCTCTTATTTTGAAGAAGTTATGGCGCCAAGAAAGCCACACCTGAATTGACTCAAGAGGCGCTATGCGAAATATGTGAATGATAGCATAGCCGATGCACTAAGGACCGAGAGAGCATCGGTGGCGGTGCCGAGCTTGCTTCTTGAACAGCCGAGGCCGCTAGACTTCTTCTGCTGCGGGTAATGCGGGAGAGGTCCGGGGTTAGAAGTTGTTCGTATAAGGATTTCAAAGTGGAGATCCCACTAAGTTTAAAGGGTCTTGAAGGGGCAAGCGCCATGGTTAGATGGTTCGAGAAAATGGAATCCGTGTTTTTGTTATGTAATTGCCGGAGGATAGCAAGGTTAAGTTTGCTACAGTACACTCTTGGATGGGGCAATGTGTGGTGGAATTCATATGCTCACCGATGGGAATGGAAAATGCGTTCAGGATCACCTTGGTGCAATTCAAGAGTTTGCTAACAAGGAAGTATTGTCCGCGTCGGAGGTGAAAAAGTTGGAGACCGAATTCTACGAGTTGGTAACTATTGGGTATGATATTGATGCTTACGTTCGGAGGTTCCAAGAATTAGCGCGTTATGCCCATCTATGGTTTCGGATAACGAGAAGCTACTGGAGGCTTTCATCGGGGACTTCCGAAGTTATTCAAGGAGATTTGATTTCATTTGATCCACAAACGATTGAGAGTCCATTCGAGTGTCGCAAAAGCTCATGGCTCAGGTAGTAAAGAGAGGCAAAATCGCAAACATCAACCGAAACAACAACAATACCAACAACCACATCAACTACAACAATAACCAAAACAACAACAACAACGACGATAACCAAATCAACAACAACAAAAGGAAATGGGAAAACGACCAAGGAGGTTATAACAACAACAACCAAAACCGTAACACTAACCATCATCAACAACAAAATAGAAGGCAAGAAGGCGGAATGGTTTATGTCATTGCACCAATGGAAGCGAGAGGTTATCTTTGGAACATACCCACTATGTAATCGATGTAATTTTCATCACTCGGGTCCTTGCCCGCCAAGTGCCACAAATGCCAAAAACCGGACATCTAGCGAGGATTGTAAAGGTAAAGCCGTAGTCACATGCTCGGATGTGGGGAACAAGGACACTATCGGAACCAATGTCCCCAAAACGAAGGTCAACAAGTTGAAGGAGCTCATGGGAATGCATACATGTTAGAAGGAGGTGAAGCTCAACAGATTTCAACAACGGAAGGCGAAGAAGTTCGAAACTAACGGTCTTATTTTTCTTTATTGACTATGTCGTACTAAGTTTATGTCTCCCATCGTATCCGAATCTTTATAACTTAAGATGTCTTCTTGTTTGATAAACCACTCGTTGTAAAATATTCTCATCTATCGTACTTTATTTTCTTTTCGATTTGTTATAACTTACGAGAATTTTACTTCCTTTTCTTTAACGACCGGTTTAACGACACGGTTTAAATCTTTGTAAACATTGAGAGTTATAACAACTAAACCGAGCGTCACATTATCGTTCCTTAATTATACATAGCCTAGCTAACTATGTCTAATTCGGAGGGATCATGTTATGTTGGGAGCGATTATTTATAAATCTTAGTGCAAGCAAAATTATCACATATTCCAAAGTCAAAGTGTTACTCATGTGAGATTCATCCAATATTTTCTCTACTATGATGTTTTATGCGCTCTCAATCATCGATAACCATAACGACACTTCCTCATGTCTTCTCTCCTCGATATTAATCACAAACTCAAAATTCGATAGACTAACACGAACCGAATTTGGGATGAATTCCTTTTGGTTGGGCGAATGTGACAACTCGTATTTTCGGTCATATTTCAAAACATTATTCATGCTTCATCATTTATCGTTTATCGTAAACTAGGTTTCTGAGCATCAAATTCACGTAACCGTAATGGTTTAGTTGTGAATTCATGATCATATCATCGAGGTCATTTCATATAGACTAAGTTTAGTCTACATTTCATTAACATCATTGTCATCATATTAGTTCATGCATGGTTTTGCATTTTACATTAAACGTATAACTTTTATTAAATAAACGTTATCGCGTAATTAATTATTTTGAACAATTGATCCATTACTTCCAAAAATTATTCCAATATATTTTTATACTCATATTAAGTTTATAAAATAATATTATGAGTTTACCCAGTGTTCTAAATTTATTTTGTAACTAAATTGTTGTATTTATATAATTACGACGTTTTTCTTAAATACAACACGATTATTATTATTTCACTCAAATTTTTCAAGAAATGTATTTTTATAATTTTTATGACCTAAATATATTTTATCTTGACCCGTGAAAATTTATTTTTATCTAACGCTGCCCTAAATATTCAAATGTGACTACAACTTATCATTTATCTTCATTAACTTACAAGTAATTACACATAATACATTTAAAAAAAAAAAAAAAAAAGTAAATGATTAACCTCCTTGTCGACAAGGGAGGGTGAGTCATTGATGATTCATCTAAGTCCTACAAATATCTACAAGTCTTAAGTATTATACTAAAATTAATCTAACTCTTTCACTTCATTTATTCAAAGTAAAAATAAAAACTCTCTTGCTCTTTCTCTCTTCCAAAATTCGGCAGCCACAAGACCAAGAAGAAGGAAGCTTCAAAATTTTAATAGACAAGATTTTTAAACTCTAGTATCACTTGTTGTATAGGTTTTGCAATAAAAACCTCAAGTGATTAGGAAAAACCCTTTGTCCTTAAACCTCATCATATTTCTTGTAAGCATTCATATTCATGTTTTTATTTCACATTCATTATTATGGTCATACCATTTTATTTGAGAAACATGCAAGTTATGTGATGTTTATACCACTTTTTAAGGTTTTTAAGTGTTAAATATATATAATCCATCCTATAATTACTCTTTGTTATATATTAGTTTGGTGATGTCTAGGAAACCATGACACCCTAAGAAGGTGTATGGTAGGATTAGAATAACCGGAGTTGTTTTGAATGGGTTAGAATAGGTTTGCGCGAGAAAAACTCATTTCGACAAGTTTGCAAAAGGGTCTGTCCTTATTTTCAAAATCTGGAAAATCCGACAGTAGATAAAACTTTTGGCCTAGATATTTAGAAAATATACTTTAAAACGAAACCGTGGGCTTGAGCGGATTAAAGCGGAGCTATAACGAAGAAGTTATGAATTTTTCAAGTTGACGACGAAAATATAATTTTCGGAATTTCAACAAACATTGTTTATTTTATGCGAGTCAAAATGAAGCTTAGGCGTTATAAAAGTGTCGACTTATCGAAAATATATATGTTATTTTGATACAAAAAGTTTGGAGAACAACCCATTGGGGAACTAAATTTGGAGAACAAAAGAATTGGAGAACTCTATTTTGGAGAACTAAAAGTTTGGAGAACAAATATTTGGAGAACAAAAGTTTGGAGAACTAAAAATGGAGAACAAAATTTGGAGAACAAAAATGGAGTACATTTTCTTATAAAAGTGATGTCTTCTAGTAAAAGTGAGATCGCCAAGTATATTTTCTAAAATGTCCAACCGTTTATCGAGCGGAGTTGTAACGAATGAAATATAGTCACTTAAACTTTGCGAAAACCACTCTTAAACTATATTATGGACACAAGTACCATACTTAACCTCTATTTTTCTTTATGTTCGAGACCTCTAGGATAGAAACTCATGTACTAAAACTTTGAGATTATGATACGAGCTTCCCAAAACCGTTGAGTTTGTTTCCTAACGCTCGACGTGCACCATTTTACGACTAGCTTTTCGAGGCCGTTTTAGTCTCTTTCATGGAAATTTCAACGACATTATTTTACGACGAAAAGTTATAATTTCACAATAAATCACTAAAAGACTATCGTAGGAGGTTGTTTCAACGTAAATACTTGTAAAGTATTTTATAAAACGACGATATGTTGTAAACATATATTTCGACGATAAACATTATCTTCAAAAATGTACAAGTGGTATAAATATCATCCGAATTGCATGCATAACATTAAATCATGACTTATTACATATCATATCATTCATAATAGGTCAGTTTCGAGATTCACGCTACATTTCGGTGT
Source organism: Chrysanthemum lavandulifolium (assembly GCA_022545495.1). Classification (NCBI taxonomy): domain Eukaryota; kingdom Viridiplantae; phylum Streptophyta; class Magnoliopsida; order Asterales; family Asteraceae; genus Chrysanthemum; species Chrysanthemum lavandulifolium. Next base: position 270,693,115 of record CM040241.1, read on the forward strand.
ATTCACTTTTGTCATCGCAACAATTTATCAAGTGAGTTCATAGCCCCACTTTCTATTACTTATTTGTTTTACAAACTCTTGGGGGAGATACATGCTATATTTTTAATCGAACACAAATGCTTTGAACTGTATGCTATATCCAAATGTTTTATTGTCACTAAGTAATCAATTGCCATGTTTGAAGTCCCTACATCATGCACCATTAGTCACTTGCGGTGGTAGCGAATATTGTGAATAGGCCTATTGGAATTAACACTCCCGTTCTTATTGACCCGGTTAGGGAAATCGAACGCACTATATTTGAATCATTAAAGTAAATTGGCAAGTTTACCATATTAGGTTGCGATGAAACGATTTTACCAATTTCTATTGGTGCGAGGTTTACGCTTTGGTTGTCATGAACTTAGTGAAATAAATGTTGTTTTGTTTTCAACGATGAGTGTGAAACAACGTAACTCACACTACGAATATTGTGTTCAAACGAATTAATTAAACCTATGGATTTCACTCAACCTTTGTGTTGTTGTTTTAAGCATGTTTTATCTCGGTATCTAAGGCATTCACTTCATGGCATGCATGTGGACATATCATAGAGTCGTGGTGACGACGCGTTTCACTTGGGTTTCATATACTTTAAAACATCGTTTGAATTGTAACAAATTTATTTCCGCGCAAGTTGATTTTCATTTGGGACCTATACTTTGTAAACTCGATTATTTTATTAAATCAAGCGATGTATTTTCCAAAGCGATCGTGATTTGATGCCAATCCCGAATTCCACATTGCAAAATAGGTAATTTGGGGTGTGACATTTTCCTTTCGATACCAAGTTTATTTATGAAATCGCAAGTGGTCATTGACCTGAACATATGCGTGACTTCAAGATTACTTTGTCAAGATCAACACCATCATTTAAGGAAAAGGCAATCACAGGTCAGTTTTCACTCTTTCTTTTGCTCATAACAAGTAGCTACGTAGGGCGCGTCATCAATAAGTACTATGCTTAATAGGAAGTCGTAAAAACTTATAACTTAAAATTGTGCACTTGATAACATTTAATAGCATTTTTTTTGGTGCAGGGACTAGACAATATGAAGAAGCATTACAGTTTCAAAAATACGTTTTTAAAATAATATTATTTGTTTGTTTCCTATTAAGACATCAGTACATGCACTTATATTTTAGCTATGTACTTAATTATTTATGATGTATTGTTACAAACTTCAAAATTTTTGTATTATGAGGTATTGGACATGCCTTTGCCAGAGTCACATGCTACTAATGATGAAGTAAGTGTTGAGTTACATCCGCTGCTTTTTCTGTTGTGTTCCAACAAAAAATGTACTTTGTTTGACTATGGTTTATGGATTATGGTGATAATTTGACGTTGGTTGATCATCATGGCCTCACAAAAGTTGCAGTGGTGTTAAGTAGAGTTTTTTTCATTGCTAAATCAAATCTTTATGATATTTCACCTGCAAATCAAGATGTTGCTACATCAAATGTGATTAAAATGTCGCGTGAAGTGGAACCCAAAGTTACCCAAATGCATTGTGTTATGTAAAGGTACCCAAATGAATTTGTGTTATGTTTGAACTCTAAAGTATAGCAACATTCCAAAATGATAACTTATAAAGCTTCCGTTTTTTTAGGGGATAGCACTATTGGAGAATTGGGGTACTGATGCAGTCGATGTAAGTTATCATTTTTCTGCTTAATGATAAGTTTAGTGTTATTGGATAGAAAATTATTAGGGTTGATCTTATTCATGTTTATTTTTTTCTTTCTTATATCTTAGAGGGCAAGTCTTATCAGCTAAAGTTTACATGGGTTGGTGTTGTTAATCGATCACAACAAGAGATCAAAAAAAGTGCCGATATGACTTCTGCTAGAAGTAAAGCTGCTACCCTAGAATACAAACATTTGGCTTCAAGAATGGGTTCTGAATTGATGTTGCAAAGATGCTTTCAAAGGTCGGTTTTCAATTACACATTATTTTTCTGTTTTTTGTATACAATGAGTGTTGACATATGACTTGATTTTCTCTCAGCATTTACAAAGTGTAATCCAATCCTGAATTCCGGGTTTACAGTCACTAATAGTTAAAACCATAGCTGAACTGAGCCATCCCGGGAAGCCTATTTCAACTGATGCTGGTGGAAGCCTCTGTCACATGTGTTGTAAAAAGAACACAATTTGTAGTTTTAGTGCATAATCTTAATAATGATTTGTTGTTACATGGGATTGATGCTTACAGTAAAAAACGCAGGGAAAGTTACTTGCGATAATGGATATATGCCCTTTCCTTTGAACAAATATACAAAGAACATGTAGATGTAATGTAAGTATACGATCCTTAACCAGTGGGCAATTTTGACCATTTAGTTATGGATCAATTTGGCATATGCTTATTTCTAACGGGTCAAATGCGAATCAAAGAAAGGTAAATACTAGCATCTTTCTTTCATTAATTATCTTGACGCTAACTTCTTCTCGGGTTTTTTCAGAAGACACTAAAAAACCGACCACTCACAAACTTGATGGAGCTAAGGAAAGGCTACATTTATTCAAGGCTAACCTACTTGAAGAAGGCTCCTTTGACAATGCAATAAGTACTATGCTTAATAGGAAGTCGTAAAAACTTATAACTTTAAATTGTGCACTTGCTAACATTTAATAGCATTTTTTATGGGGCAGGGACTAGACAATATGAAGAAGCATTACATTTTCAAAAATACGTTTTAAAATAATATTATTTGTTTGTTTCCTATTAAGACATCAGTACATGCACTTATATTTTAGCTATGTACTTAATTATTTATGATGTATTGTTACAAACTTCAAAAATTTTGTATTATGAAGTATTGGACATGCCTTTGCCAGAGTCACATGCTACTAATGATGAAGTAAGTGTTGAGTTACATCCGCTGCTTTTTCTGTCGTGTTCCAACAAACAATGTACTTCGTTTGACTATGGTTTATGGATTATGGTGATAATTTGACGTTGGTTGATCTTCCTGGCCTCACAAAAGTTGCAGTGGTGTTAAGTAGAGTTTTTTTCATTGCTAAATCAAATCTTTATGATATTTCACCTGCAAATCAAGATCTTGCTACATCAAATGCGATTAAAATGTCGCGTGAAGTGGAACCCAAAGGTACCCAAATGCATTGTGTTATGTAAAGGTACCCAAATGCATTTGTGTTATGTTTGAACTCTAAAGTATAGCAACATTCCAAAATGATAACTTATAAAGCTTCCGTTTTTTAGGGGATAACACTATTGGAGACTTGGGGTGCTGATGCAGTCGATGTAAGTTATCATTTTTCTGCTTAATGATAAGTTAAGTGTTATTGGATAGAAAATTATTAGGGTTGATCTTAATCATGTTTATTTTTTTCTTTCTTAGATCTTAGAGGGCCAGTCTTATCAGCTAAAGTTTCCGTGGGTTGGTGTTGTTAATCGATCACAACAAGATATCAAAAAAAGGGCCGATATGACTTCTGCTAGAAGTAAAGCTGCTACCCTAGAATACAAACATTTGGCTTCAAGAATGGGTTATGAATTGATGTTGCAAAGATGCTTTCAAAGGTCGGTTTTCAATTACACATTATTTTTCTGTTTGTTGTATACAATGAGTGTTGACATATGACTTGATTTTCTCTCAGCATTTACAAAGTGTAATCCAATCCTGAATTCCAGGTTTACAGTCACTAATAGTTAAAACCATAGCTGAACTTGAAGCTGAACTGAGCCATCTCGGGAAGCCTGTTTTGTTAGGTCACTAGTTTTACAAACACAAGTTATAAGAGAAGAGATGAAGGCGATTGAACAAGTAAATCACACACACACACACGTATAGTAAGACCGGTTATGCAAAGAGTATGAATGAGAAAAACTTGAACAACCAACCTCAAATGAGGGTTTACAAAATATTTATAGGAGGAAGCTAGGGCAACACTCCTAGTTCCCATCCTTTCTTATGTGGGCTTGGGCCTAAGCTTATGGGCCTTCTACATAAGCTAGACCTTAAACAAACATAAAGACCATAATTAAGCTACCTATTACATATGAGATATAAATACTTGAAATCTTGTTTAGGAGTGATTCCAACAATCTCCCCCTCAAGTATATATGAATGTAAGCGGTGAAGGCGTTGATGTAATAGTAGTCATGACGTCTTCGACATTCTTCTTTCTTGTGAGAGGAATTGCCTTGATTCGAACAATCTCCCGGTGTAGAGATGGTTATCTTTGAGCAGTTATGCTTCGACGTCATCTTTAACTTTGTTCTTTGATCATTGTTCTTTGTGGTGAAAGTGATAGTATGTTGTTGTCGCATCGATCGCCTCAGTGCCTTCATTGCCCGGTGTCTCCACGTCATTCTTCAACATACTCACACGCCTTTGACGTTGGAAATCAATATCGATGAAGTTACGTAAGTCTTTGACTTTGTAGATTCTTTGGTTTGACGAAGAATCATTCGGCGGTTGTGTTCTTTGTTAAATAGAACTTCCATTAGTGATGATGTTGGCGTGAGCATGAGAAGAATCAAGACGATCATCCCGCTCCGAGCTTCCATAAGAAAACATTTCAAGCGGTTAGTAATAAGCGGTTTCCGGCACTTACAAGTTTGAACTTCGAGAGTGTCAACGAGATAGTGTGAAAACACAACTCTAATTCTTACAAAGGCCGTTCTGAACTGGAGTCCCACAAGTGAGATAACGCGATGCACCGAAGTACATCTCAGTTCGAGATGAGTCGTTGAGGTACACCAAAGCATCACCTCACGATCAGACCGTTGAGACACACTCCGCGTAATCCACGAGGAGTTACCAAAGTGACTCTTGTCAAGGCGTTTGATGTTGACGGCGGGAGTTTCCATTCAATCACCGAGGATCATGATGTGAACCTCTCATAAATGTTCTCTAAAGATTGCTAAGATCCGTGAAGGACTCGATATGAACCAGCGATGATCTTATTTGTTGATCATCAAGTGATTAAATGTCAAGTGTTCCTAAGAGATCTTATGATGAATCTCGTGGCTCTAGACTCAATAGTGCGTTTTGGTTTTCTGAGCGGAGACTAGGGGAGGGTCTCCTTCTTCAATACCAAATGATCTCTAAGAGAAAGCCAATAGTTTACGTAGGGTTCCCGTGAGAATGAAACAAGCTTCGTTGAGAAAAACTTGAGTGGCTAAGAAGGTTTAGTGCATGCGTCACTGGGTCCATGACAACTTTTAATCTTCAATACCGGTGTCACTAAGTGACAACCAAGAGTATATGAATTGAACCGGTGTCGCCCTAAGTTGAATAACTGAGGGTTTCTTTTCACCCTTTACTTTACGTTTCTTTTGATTCTTCAAATCCTTCTTTCTCCGATTCTCATTTTCTCCTTTTACAATCATTCCTAAGGACTTCTAACACTAACTAATGGTAGTGTCCTTGGGTAGATCCCTCCGGCTCTGGCGGATCATAGGACAGTTATTCCTAACCTTAGTCACCTTATAACTCCATGACTAACCTATGTTTGCCATTAAAACCATTGTATGTGAAAAATATCTCTCAAAGGGTTTGTTAATGAAAACATGTTTGAACCACAGTGAGAGATGATGTTTTGCATAAATACTCCCCTCCACATGTGCTTAATAGTTTTAATGGTTAAGCGCACGGTGTGAGGAAAGAGCGCACTTTTGAATTGATCCATCAAGATAGACAATCTCCGCGAGACACGGTTACGTTGAATAGTTAAAGAGTTACATTGTCGACTTTTAGGTGACAACTAGCTCTAATAACTACCTTGAAGGTGTAGACAAACCTTGGAAGGTTGTCAAACCCGTCGAGTTCATGTCTATCAAAAGTTTCTCGAATGGTACGTTCTACTTGGACAAGTCCTTTGCGAGACACGTTTACATTACTAGCGAACTAGCTTGAAATTATTACCCGTCTGTGACAAGTCTTTTCGAGTTACAAACAGGTTTAGTACCGTCAATTCGTTGGTTAAGTCCGAGTTACATGATTCATTTGCAATTTTCACAACATATTTCTTATCACACAATTTTCTCCCCTCAAAAATGGCATATGAAGATGTTATTTTTGAAACGTTTGAGAATAAATATGACCATTTCGAGTGTTGGGAAGAGTGACCACTGTGAACAATTTGTGAACAAAGTTTTGAATCAAATACTCCCCTCAACTAGTGATATAAACGGTTGAGGTTTTAAAATCATATGGGGAAGTACTTGTCTTTTGAGCAAAACCTTGAAAATGAAAGGTTTGATAGGTTTTACTCAAAATAAGAAGCTTTCGCTCCTTTTATAAGGATTGTGGCAAGCGCACTCACGTGGTCCTTTCTTGACAATTGCGGGTTGTACATCGTTATGTGTGCACAAGCCATAGACATATATGATCACACATCCAAAGTTATATGAAGGAAACAATTCAAGGGTACCGGAAGTGCGGTGATGTTCCTGTGAGTGCGAGCAGGCGTTGAAAGCCGGTGATGTTTCTCTGGGTCGACCACCAACATAGCTCTCCAATCGTCGAATCGATCCTTCGAACAACCGTTCATCAATCATGGTGATGATCGCCTCACATCCCTCCTTTCCGAGAATTCAGTAGCTTAGGAGACCCAACTTTTGCGATATCCTTCAACTCAGTCATGATCCATCCCTAACCGACTTCAAGGTATGATCCCAATTTGTGGAGCTCACTACACGCCATTAAGCGTTTCTTTGAAGTTCACTATGGTAAACAACGCCAAAGGTTTGGCCGATGAGTGTATATTGAGATAGTGGTTGAGATCGGGAAGAGTAAGCATTGGAGGAGTGAGGTTGACACGCGTTTGATAAGATTCAACATCCATCGGGATATCTTCAACACGTTCTTTGATCACGATCGTCTAATGAAGATGAGAACCGACTTGATAAATTCACGTTGAACTTGATCGAGAATTGTCTCATACGACCGTACTTTGGCAAGGTACATGTCTTCGATGTCGTTGAGGACAAGTTCTCAAAGTCGACCTCGGAGAATCCATAGTCTGTTCATCTTGTCGTTTGACTATGATATTCTTTAAGAATGTGTAGTCCCACTTAGACTTGAGATCAATGTGTTTGATGGCCACGATGTCCTTAGAACTATACACGCATGTTGAGACTTACGAACCGGTAGCTTCGTAGTAGATTCTTGACGTTCGTGCCAATGATGAATCCCATACAATGCATCTTGGTCGTATGCTTGCACGTTGTTAGAAAATAAGTGATTTGCACGTTCCTCGATAGCTATGCGTTTGAGTAAATAGGCTGCGGGAATGGAAGAGTCAATGATGTAGCGTATTTTCGCGAACCATCGCTACCGTGTAAGAGAAAATCCGTGTCTCTGCAAAAGAAGTATCGGAAGGAATCCGTGGTTCGTCTGTTTCGCCAATGGTCGGTAGGGGTTTGGTCCAATCGGTGTAGTATGGAGGTTGTCCTTTGTGTGAAGTCAATGTTTGCTTCGGATTAAGCCAATCCATGTTGTTAGACATAGCTCGAGCGATGTTCTCAAGATGATATTCGACCTCGAGGCGCTTTCGTAGCTGTCTTGTAGAAGTTGAAACGCTTCATTTTTTATTCGCTTCAACTCGATTTCGTCATTTTCTTCACATGGAACTTTTCTTGCAAAAGTTTTCGTGCTCAATGTAGAACCGTCTACCAATTCTTGACCTTCATCGGGGTAGGAGTTTGATTGACAAGTGTGGAGAACCATTCAAACTCTTCGGTTTTATCGTCATCTAGCCATGATACGACTCCGGTCGAGTCGTCTTCTTCTTCTTTTGGAGGACCTTGATGATGATCTTGGTTTCGCACTTGTTTGGGTGAGGTGGATTGTTGTCGGGGCTCAAGGACCTCTTCATCGTCACCACCCGTATACTCAAAGTAATCACTGCTTTATGAGTCGGGGTGGTAACTCGGAATCGTCCCGAGGTTTATCGAGAAGACCGGGTGGAGGAGACTTTGTTGAGAAGAAGTCCGTGGTGGAGGAGGTGGCATTGAAGTAGATTTACCGCATCGCTTCGACGTTTAGGTGCGAGTCCTTATCCTTATCATCGCCATCTCTTGGTCGTTTGGGTTGATCGGTGACTCCTTGCATGATGATCGAGTTGAAAATCAAGTAGATTTTGAAAATTTAGCTTCCTCCAAGTAAGCGTTCCGATCGCTTTGACATTTGCATCACTAGTTTAGCGATTAACTTAGATTCGAGAGATCGACTTCTTTGGCCATTGTATGTTTAACCAATGCGGCGATGTTAGGGGTGAGTTGTCCGAAAATACTTCTCTAGTCACACCGGGACGAGGTCGAGAAGAAACTTGTGGTATGATCTCTTGTCGTCTTCTCCAGTTCCTTTTGGACTTTAGGAACGATATCACGAAGGTACTTGTTAGTGTAACCTTCGATCATTTCGTTCGGTTCCTCTTTCGATGACTCTTCATGAATGTTAGATATTAACTTTTCACATACACATCAAACCATAACACAAGGTGGCGTATAAGATGGAATTCTAGAGAGAAAGTTAGAGGTTTAGGGAACTTAGTGAGAGAAAGTGAAAGATATTATTATGAGCTCCAACTCTCTACCTTGGGAGTGTAGAGTATTTATAGTCTTACATAAATCGCCACACTTTGGGTCATGGATCAGGCATACAGCTGGGTAAAGACCCGTCCGTCCTCCACGGTGATACTTAACTAAATTACTACTTAACTTAAAAGAACTACGACTACGAGCTTTTAACGATTACATATACTTGAGGTGACCGACTCTTTAATACAGGAATTTCTAATTCTAACAATCTCCCCTAAGGAGGTCACCTCAATCACGTACCAAAAATACATAGAATACAAATAGATATTACATTAACACTTGATCTTGCATTCTTGATGTAGTTCTTTGCACTTAAACTCGTAGTCATTGATTCTTCACATTGCATGTTTGATTGTTCCAAGTGGAGGTCTTTTACCGATCCACGTGATGATAATTTTGAGCCAAACATTTGAGATCATCACTATCAACAATCTCGAGACATCCATTGTGGTGTTTGTGACTTTGGGACCGACATGCTCACATTCGGATCATGATCTCTTCTCATCGAGTAGCGGAAGCTTTAGTTGATTCATGATATTGGCGAAGTAGCGAAGCATGGAGTGAAAATATCGAGCCATTGATGCACTAATCATGATTTCTTTTGAGATGACCGTGTTAAGTGAGCATGCGGTGTGGATTGACCGCTTCATTACGATCACCGCAAGCGTCGGGCGCACTGCATACAACAAGTTAGCAACAAATCGCACGAAAGTGTCTTTGATCACTTCGTTGAATTGAGGTACACGCCCACGGTTCCCGTTGATCGATTACAAATCACCGCTGTGATCGGTAGGATTCCTAAGAATCTCCTTGACGGGGTTTCGCTTGTTGTTCTAATTGTTCTCAAACCGGAACATCTCAAAGAAGACAACACGAGTGAGTGAACCAAATAATTTTTAAGTCCACCGATTGATGAAAAGAGATTTGAAAAACAATCGTGTATTGCTCAATAGAAATTGTTTTTTTTTTTTTGCAATACAACGAAGGTTTTATTGAAAATCAATTATCAATCATAAAAATACCTTTTGGTTTGAAAATTGAGTACACATCGATGTGCTAAAGAAAAGAGTTTTTAAGCACAAAGACCGGTTTTTCAAAGGTATCCGTCAATCCATAACTTGAACCGAGATTGATTCAAGAAATTGAATCGCCCATTGTTTCATTCGGTTGTCACATGGTTGATCTATATAATAGATCTCACATGCCACCTACCAGAGCTTGTTTGATGTTGGCTCGAAGGCTTTCCATCTTCATTGTGAATATGTAAACACATCACTCGGATGTTCGCAATACCACAAGGATAATGCGTGGGACTCAAGATATAATCTCTCTTTCCACATTGTGTGAAAGAGAGTCTTCATTGAAAGTGTCCTAATGAGATTTATTGATGATCTCGTGGCTCTAGACTCAATTTGTGCATATTTGGATCCCGTGTGGGAGACTAGGGAGAGGGTCTCCTACTTCAATATCAACAATCTCTAAGAAAGTCAATAGATTATGTCGGTTCCCGTGAGAATGAAACAAGCCCTTTTAAGAGGAACTTGAGTGGTTTGGAAAGGTGAAGTGCGGTCGCCATTGGGTCCATGACGTCTTGTCTTCAATACCGATGTTACCATCGGTAGCATATGAAGTGAACCGGTTTACGCTCTAAGGTTGAATAAATGGAGGGCTATTTGTTTCACCCTTTTCTCATTCAATTCTTTTTAATTATTCAACCCCTTTGCTTACCAAGACTTCATAGCTAGAACCTTGTTGGGTTTATTCCAGACTAGCTCGGTCTTAGTCCGCACTCTTCCCATATCTCATTTTTCTCCTTTTATTATCATACCTAAGGACTTCTACACTAACTAGTGGATTGTCCCTCGGTAGATCCCTCCGATTACAGCGGATCATGGGAACCAATACCTAACCTTATCATCCTTATATCACCGTACATAAAGTAAAGTTGGTCGGTCAATTTGGTATTGTTCATCCGCCATTGGATCCAATTGAAAACCATTTGAAAATCAATTCGGATACTTGTGATATATTATCAAAGCATTTTGTACCGAATTGTTTTTGATATTTTAGAACGAGAACTCCCCTCAACATGTGCATCAAATATTAAAAATGTTTTGCACACGGAGGCAAGAGAAAGAGTTAACTTCTTTTGATTACCATTTTCTAAAGATATCAACATCACTTCCTCAACGGATCAAGTGGGTATAACATTTCGGAAGGATGAGGTTTTCATGAATTTTGCTCCCCTCAATATGTGCCTTGAGGTTTGAAAAGAGTTTTCACATACTAGAGGAACTCGCACATTGGGATAAATGATCACGTTTCAAATCATAGGTTTAAGATAGATGCTCCCCTCAACATGTGCATTGAAAAATTGAAATCGTTTGTCACATGTGAGAAGGACAAGATGTACATTCTTTATAACCATTTACACGATTATCGGTTTAAATCCAATTTAAATCACACATTCTCCCCGATCACAATTATCAAATCATTTGAGATTTGTGATCTCGTATAGATTTAAATTGATTTTGAAAGCTTTAAGGAGAATTGTGACTTGTTTGTGAAATTGTTTTAAGCGATATGGATCGATTTTAAGACTTTAAACTCCATTTATTAAACATGCATGTATATCTTTTGAAAACAATTTAATGCCAAATAACTTTTTAATTTAATTGAAATCATTCTCCCCTCAATCAATGACGAGGTTGTTGATTGAGAGATAGAGATTTTGACATATAAGTCCAGATGATTATCAAAATAGAGATCGAGTTATTTTTCAAAGCATTTGGTTTTCATGAGATAAGAGTTTATAGAATCGAGCATAGAATTTGAAAACATGGTAAAACATGGCTCGTTCTTTCTTTTAAAAGCGGGTTATTGCACGAAATGACAATAAACCATTTCTCTTTCTCCCAAAATTTTTTTTGATTTTGATTTTTTTTTAAAGAATTCGAACAACATCTAAAGTCCGTGTCATTCTTTGAATGACAGCACAAAGACCGTAGATATTATCGAACCGGAAGAAACATGACAAAATAACAATTTTTTTTTTTTTTTTTTGAAGAATTTTGAATTTTTCAAATTTTATGGATTTTGAAAGATTTATATTTTTCTATTTGATTTTGAAGGTTTTATAATTTTGTATTTTGTTTTCAAATATATATTTACACGAGATAGATGAAGAAAGACCTTTACTCCTCGTCTTCCTCACGAAGGCGTTTGAGAGTTTCGGTTGAAGGCTTTTCAAACCAAGTCGTGGAAGGATAAACTCAAAACGTTCTCTTGGAAGAGCTTTGGTGAAGATGTACGCTAAGCGATATTCGGATCTCACAAAATATAGTTCCACCACACCTTTTTCCACTTGTTCCCCGATGAAATGATGTCGAATGTCGATATGCTTTGCTCTTGAGTGTTGAGCGTTGTTGCATGAGAGAGCAATAGCACTTTTATTATCACGATGAGAGGGATTTTGTTGAATTCAAAGCCATAGTCGGATAATTGAGATCTCATCCATAAGATTTGAGCACAACAAGATGACATGGCTATGTATTCACCTCTGTAGAGGAAATAGAAGTACTCATTTGCTTCTTTGAAGACCGACTCACAAGCTTATCACCCAAAACCGAGCACCTCGGACGTGCTTCGACGTGTATCTTGACAACTGCATGATCGGCATACAGATAGGCCGTTAGTGACATACCGGTGTCCTTCGGGTACCATAGTCCCATATTGATGGTTCCTTGGAGATACCGAAAGACCCGCTTAAGCGCTTCAAGGTGCTTTTTAGTAGGCTTAGCACGGTATCTAGCACACATGCACGAGAGAACAAGATGTCACGGTCTACTAGCAGTGAGATACATCGGGGATCCAATCATACTTCTATATTTCGTTTGGTCAATCATGATCCACGAGAGGTCCTCATCTAGTTTGGTTCGGTCAATCATGGGGGTGTCAAGGGGTCACTTGAATCAAATCCAAATTTCTTTAAAATCTGTTGCATATTTAGATTGATTTATGAAAATGCCTCCGGGACTTTGTGAAATTTGTAATCCCAAGAAAAATGACATTTGTCCCATCATTGACATTTGAAATTTTGAACTCATTTCATTAGAAAAACGATCACATTCCATTGGGTCGATCGAGGCAAAATAATATCATCAACATAAATTTGAACATGAGTTAAATGTTTGCACGACTTCACGGTGAACAATGTAGGATCAACTGCTCCTTTCTTTGAATCCGGTTGATAGAAGAAACTTTGATGATGTATCATACCATGCCCTTGGAGCTTGCTTTAAACCGTAAAGAGCCTTCTTCAAGCGATAAGCGTGAGTAGGATGCTCTTGGTTCACAAATCCTTCAGTTGGTGGCGTAGACAACTTCCTTAAGATCTCCGTTCGTAAATGCCGTCTTTACATCCATCGATATACCACCATGTTCTTACTAGCGAAGATTAGCCGTGAAAGATTACGATTGCCTCGATTCGAGCAAGCTGGAGCAAAAGATTCTTCAAAGTCTATACCCTCCTCTTGACGATATCCTTTAGCAACTAATCGAGCCTTGTTCTTCAACACATCACCATGCTCATCAAGTTTTACTTTGAAGATCCATTTGAGAGCTATAATCATAGCACAATCTGGAGGCGGTACTAACTCCCATACATCAAGACGATCAAACTCATGAATTTCATCTTGCATGGCATTGAACCGACTATCTTCATTCATGGCGCTTTTAACATCTTTTGGTTCGATCTTGATAGTACGGAGTTGAAGAAGCACCATAAGGCATCGGTTGCAAGTTGTTTCCGGGTTGATACAGACGAGAAGGATTTCCAATGATGTTGTCTAAAGGGTGATCGTGAGTCCATTTTTCGAGGTGTTCATGTGGCATTTGTTGAGGCGAGGTAGCAGAGTCGATGTCTCTGAAGAAGATGGTTACGATGATGATTCGAGGGTAGCAAATATGTTTTCAAATGGAGCATCTTCGTGAGTCGCAAGGGATTAACTTCATCATTGATGCGAAACATTTCCATGATGTACATTTGAAGAATGATGATTTGTTGATGAGGCGAAGGATCGTGCAGCGGGTGCTTCGTGACTAACGAGATATTGAGGCGATGGATTGACTTCATTCACGGAATATGAGCATCCTCTGTTGTAGGATCGGCACCTCATTAGTAGTAGACTCATACAGTTCATCAAACATGGGATCAAACAATTTCTTTACATCATCTTGGATGGAGGTACATATGGAGTTTCTTGAGAGGAGTTTGGAACAAGGGATGAACCAATAGGATTTTGAAGTGCGGGTCTGGTGGAGTGTCCGGGGAGCCATTTGACCGGTCACTCATCAAACGAACGTGAATTGTTTCCATGATATTTCGGGTTCTTTTGTTGTAGATTCGGTATCCTTTTGTTTGGTGCATATCCTACAAATACTCCAATATCGACTTTAGCTCTAAGTTTGCCCAAGTCTTGACCCTCATTAGTTGGATAGCACAAGGCACCAAACATATGAAGGAAAGATAGATTAGGTTTCCTTTTGTGGACAAGTTCATATGGAGTTTTTCCATGAATGGTGTGAATCGAGGGAACGATTTTGTGTGTAACATGCAAAGGGCAATTGCTTCAATTGAGAAACATTGGAACCTTTGAGTAGATCAACATTGTTCTAGTCGCTTCAACAAGAGTACGATTTAGTCTTTCAACTACACCGTTACGTTGAGGGTTCGTGGAACACTTCTTTGATAGGCGATTCAACGCTTTCATAGAATTCACTAAGTTGTTTGTTGGCAAACTCGGTTCCATTATGCATTCGATAATTCGGCGGCTTTGTTTAGTCTAACTGCAATTGCTTGATGAGTTTGATGATGATATCGGAGTTTCATCCTTTGTCCTTAAGAACTTGACCAAGGTGAATCTAGAATAATCATCAACCACAACTAACACATATTTCTTCCCAAAGATATTTCGCACCTCATTGGTCCACATAGATCCATATGAATCATATGAAGAACTTCGTGACAGAGTTAGTAGGTTTGGGTTTATGGGCATACTTCTTGCTTTTTCCCAATTGGCATCTTGAACAAAGATGATCCTTTTCATACTTTAGTCTAGGTAAACCTACAACTAAGTCCTTTCTACGGAAAGATCGTTGATGGTGCCGGGTTCAAGTGATTGAGACGACGATGCCATAACCATGACTTTGTTTTTGAAGCCTTTGATAACAAGCGATTGGTGAAGCTCTCATCATGTCATCGATAGAGATAGTGTAAAGGTTTGAGCCACGAGTTCCTTTCAGCAGTTCCTTACCATTAAGATCTCTAACAAAGCGGTATGTTTTAAGAAGGCTACTTCTAGATCGTAATCACAGAATTGACCAACAGAGAGCAGTTATGACCTAAACCTTCCACATAATACACTCGAAGATGACACTATCACCAACAACATAATCTCCATAACCCATAATAGCACGAAATGATCATTACCAAATCTAACGATCCCGATGAATTTGCTCACGAAGTTCATGAGCCGTGATCGGTCTCCGGTCATATGCTTGGAACAAACTGAGTCCAGTACCACGTAAGCGATTTGAGCGATCTCGAGATGAGTTTGTCCTTGGATGGGCGGCTGTGGTGAAGAAGAGATCTTGGGAGAAACCATTGGAGAGATGCTAGCCATAAAGATTGTGTGTGCGATGGGTCCATCATCTACATCGTAGTCGTATGCATCACGATCAAGAACTTGAAAGGCGTTCGATGATTATGACCTATCTCACGAATAATTTCGCTCATCCACATCTCGCATCATAGGTCTTGGCATTACCCAAGAAGAAGCAACAATTCCTCTTCATCCAATGTCGCACCATTGTCCGAGCTTGTGCCAAGAATATCTTATCTCTGAAATGTCGGCGATACGTGGACGCTTTGGAGATGTGCGGTTCCTTGCAATGTGTCCCTCACCACCACGCTTATAGCATTTGATCGGCTTAGCTTGACCTTGGTTACCATTCCTTCCTCGATTCGATTGCCACATATCCTCTACCAGACCACCCCTTCCCCGATCATCTTGTCTTTCTGAATGGTTGCACCACAATCCTTCCATCTTTTGGTGGCTTGATTATGTGGGTTAGATGCGATTCGAGGTTGTTGTTGGTTTGTGGGAGAGAATTCATGTTTTGACTAATGAGTAGAGCTAGTTGATCAATGATGTTACCCACGCTGCATCAAGATCGACTTGTTTGAACATAGGATCGAGGGAATGAGTTTGTGATTACCATTACCCAAGGGTATGACTTGTGATGCTTTGGTTGTGATTCCAATGTTTGAGTAGAAAGTGTTGAGTCATTAGGCGAACTTGTCTCTCCCTGGTTGGTTTTGAGCGATTGAGAATCAATTTTTCAAACATAGCATGTCTCTCATTCGAAGGAGGAAGGCATAGAGTTGCTCATAGTTTGTATTCTTGGGTCCTTTAGTGAGCTTCACAAAGAAGTGACAAACTTGTGCCATTCGGATTCATGTTGTTCACAAACTTTGAGTTGAAATGAATGTTGGGCATAGTCATTCGATGTTCCTCATGTCATTCACTAATTTATGAAATCTCACATAGTACTCATAGACACTCTCATCCGGTTTCATCTTGAAATGCTCAAATTAAGTCATAGAGTTGGGATTCTCTCATCTTCCATAGTTAGTTCGAACACGAGAGAAGCATCTTAACATTATCCCAAACCGCCTTTGCTTTGATGTTATGATTGATCGACTTGTAGATGTCTTTAGGAAGACCTTGAAGAACAATGTTTGAAGCCACGATATCGCATCAAATCTCTTTTCTCCTTATCATCAAGCTCATCATACATCTTAGGTCCGTCCATACCGTAAATGGGAGTACCATCTTCATTAGTATCAAGTATGTCTCTAGTTGTTTCAACTCGATATGGTCCTTCATCAATGGATTTGAGAATATTGACACCATTTTCCTTTCCAAGGCAATACGATCGATTCGTTGAGCCCAAGAGTCGAATCGATTCATCAAGCATGGGTGGATCTAGTATCTCGAACCAATTTGCTTGTACATCCTCGCAACAAGATGGAGATGATAGTAGGGACGTTGGTAGACATGTTAACAGATTATACGGATTTTATAACTCAATGATTAAACCGGAAATAGATTCTTTCACGGATTTTACTAAATCAAGAGAAAACCGTAAACAATCACTCAAGTCGCTAGATGATAGAGCTCTAAGTCGCTAGGAACTAATTCGCTAGATGACCAAGTCGCTAGAATCCCAAGTCGCTAACAAAACAAAGAAGTCGCTAAAGAGTAACTCGCTACGAACCAAGTCGCTAACCAAATTTTGGCGCATTAAGCTACACAAGTCGCTAGAAACACAAGTCGCTAAAGAGCAACTCATTCTCGACCAAGTCGCTACCATTAAGTCGCCACCGTAGTGGAGATTCCACTACTTGTACTTTAACTCGCTAGATCTAACTCGCTAGATATAACACCGTGTAACTCGCTACAATTTAATGAAGCAAGTCGCTATGAAGAAAACTTATCCGTGAACTAACTCGCTACCATGAAAACCATATAAACATCACTTTTCAATCCAAAACAACCCAACCAAGATGATTCAAGCTACCAAATGAAAACCTAAACACTTTTGATGATTCTAAACACAAAAGTACCAACAAAATTCAAACTTTAACACAAGAGATCAACCAATGATGCAAAAACCACTAAACTTTTCAAACTCAAAACCACCTAAAACCACTATAAATCCAAAGATGTGCAAGATATGATCAAACCATGGCTCTTGATACCAATTGTTAGATATTAACTTTTCACATACACATCAAACCATAACACAAGGTATGTATAAGATGGAATTCTAGAGAGAAAGTTAGAGGTTTAGGAACTTAGTGAGAGAAAGTGAAAGATATTATTATGAGCTCAACTCTACCTTGGGAGGTAGAGTATTTATAGTCTTACATAAATCGCCACACTTTGGGGTGTGGATCGGGCATACGGTGGGTAAAGACCCGTCAGTCCTCCACGGTGATACTTAACTAAATTACTACTTAACTTAAAAGAACTACGACTACGAGCTTTCTAACGATTACATATACTTGAGGTGACCGACTCTTTAATACCGGAATTTCTAATTCCTAACAATGAACTTCTGAACAAATTCCCTTTCTTTCTCCATCTTGTCTTTCTCATCATTTAAGCATCGCATTTGGTCAAGAAACCAATTCATTTTTCCGTAAGTATGTCCTTCTTTCGACTTGTTGGATGACTTTCACAATCTTTTATGAGTCCGAAATCCAAGATTTAGGTGTTTTCTTCAATCGATTTGGATGATGATCCGTTGACTTCATTGATGGTGGTTGTGATGAGTGAGATGATGAGTCCGATGAGGAGGAGACATGGGAGGCGTGGGGTCCTTAGGTGGTTCAAGTTTCCTTCGAGACCGTGGGACTACCCAAGCAACTTGTCATAATCATCCTCGTCATCTCTAGACTTTTCTTTCTCGGTTCGGTTTCTCAAAATCATACATGTAGTATCCTCTACATGTGCTTTTGTTGTTGCACAAGAGTGGTGGCACCGGATCCCTTATCGGGTCGATTAACCGCATCGAGGATCTGGAGAGGAGTGGGCGGCACCACTTGATCCTCCGGCCACCCATTTGATCTTTAGAAAATTATTTGGCCTTTTGAAGGTGTCGGCGTTGTGAAACTTCTTCCGTATGATTTATCCGGTTGCTCTTCTTCATCTTCGTAGCTTTCATCCCTGACACAAGTGCGTGAGTCTTGCCTTTTCCTTTATTAGTTTGAGGACTTGGAGGTTTTGGTCTTGAGGATTTTCTTCCTTTGCGGTTCGAGTATGTGATCTCTTCATCCGTGTCAAGAGCCTCGAGTCCTCGTCCCCGAGCTGCCTTTTATGTTCCGGTGAAAGGATTGGAGTGGCTACGAGAAGGAACTTTCTTCTTAGGGTTAGGTTTCCTCTTTGGAATAGGTTTCTTCTTTGGAACATTCCTCGACTATCTCGAACTTGTGACACTTCCAAAGACTTCCTTTTTCGGTTCTCCTTACAAGTGTTCCGAAGATTTTTCGTCGAGATGACCAACTTTGCCTTGTCGATTGCTTCGAGATATCTTTTATAACGATTCGAGCTTTCGACATCTTGATTAGAAGGAAATCTGGCGACAAGACCTTGTTTCTTTGTAGGCGTTTCCTTGATTCGGCGGATAGAATAGGTTCCGTCAACATATCGTGATTGTCGGGGTCATTGAGCCTCTTGGGTATATCAGATGAAGTTCAAGAGCTCTGGATCAACAATTTAGTATATCGATGTAGGGAATCTTTGAGCCAAGTTTGTTGAGAAATGACATTATGTCATCCCAAATCGAGCTTTGATAGCGATGTGTTTCTGCTGACCAATGCCGAGAATATTTGCGGTTCTATGAGCTTAGGGTGCTCATAGCACTGTCACGACCGTAAATGACTTGGTGATGATCATGTAGAGAGTTCTCCGGGGTTGAGGAATACTCTTAAGCTCTACGTGAGAATGCTTGGTGATTACTCCCAGTAGCCTCGCCATAACCGATATCGGTTAAGAATGGAGAGTGAGCTCTTCAACGGTGTGGCATATAGTTTGGTTGGATCGACATCAGAATTAGGAGAACGACCCTTAAGTCTGCAGTGTAATGGTGACTTGTTTGTGATTC